>JAKCPI010025808.1:0-10769 GCA_023213315.1 Euborellia annulipes | reverse complement strand
ATTAGATCTCGATATATTCTTTGATTAGATCTCGATATCGTCTTTGATTAGATCTCGATATATTCTTTGATTAGATCTCTCGATATATTCTTTGATTAGATCTCGATATATTCTTTGATTAGATCTCGATATATTCTTTGATTAGATCTCGATATATTCTTTGATAAGATCTCGATATATTCTTTGATTAGATCTCGATATATTCTTTGATTAGATCTCGATATATTCTTTGACAATATCGAAGTATGAAATCTTAAAACGCATTTATTTTTTTCACGAATAACTTCTGAACTACTGCACGGATTGTCATGAAATTTGCTCCAGATCTAGAGGATATCGTCCTAATTATTATGGGTGAGTTTCAAAAGATTTGGTCCAGAGGAAGCTGAGAAAAACGTAGTTCACGATAATAAATTACCGATCATTTTTACCGCTCCCTGCGGTCTGATTCACTTCTAGTTTTGATACCTTCTTAGGAATTACGACTACAAATTCGCCAAACCTCGGATGAATATTTCAGAAATATAAGCAAAAATAGCACATCAAATATATACGAATTAAAGAAAAGACTAGGTGCAAGGTCTGCTTAAGAAGGCCTCCGAATAACTGAATTGATTGATAATTAAACAAATTGGTGTTTCTTTTTTTTTTTCTTTATTAAAGTAGACAAAAAGATTATCTAAATGGAATATTTTTTTTTTCTTTTTTTCTTCTCTCTCTTTTTTTTTGGTAATTTTACGACCATTTTTCAACCACTATTGGGTTAGACAGAGCGCCGATGAAAAGAGAAGAGATTGAATTAATGAAAAAAAAAAAAATCCAAGTGGGAATCCTTATTAGATTTCGATTAGATTAGATCCGGTATTAGAAGTCATTCACTCACTCACTACTAAAATTTTATCGAATTAATTTAATTCCCTTTTTTTTTATTTAAGTGCTCAATTGAATAATAATTAAAGCAAAAAGAATGGACGTTAAAAAAAGAGAGAAGACGCAAAATTTGTGTTTAGATATTGAGCTCTAGACCCCCCTCCAGCTGGCTCGTGCCCGCCTACAGCAGACCCTCACCTTTTCTTAATCAAGCTCCGTAATAAAGTATATATTGGTGAAACAAGAAGAATGTCCGAACACGAGAGAGCCATCAGATTGAAACATCCAAATCAGTCAGCAATTGCCGAACATGCCCTAACAACTGGCCATAAAATTAATTTAGATAATGTAAAAACGCTTCACGTTGAAAATAAGTGGTGGAAAAGAAAAGTCAAAAGAATCTATAGAAATTAATAAACATCCAAATAATATCAATAAGGAAGATGGATATAGGCTTAATAAAATGTGGAACATTGTGTTGAATGAAAAATGTTAAATTAGATGTCAGGGTTTGTGTATTAATATATATGTGTATATATGTATGTATGTGTGTATGTGATGTGTGTATATGTATATGTGTAATTTTGGAATGATTTAATAATAATATTTTTTAACATCTATGTAAAAAATCAAACTAAGAAAACTTATTGTAACATCATGATTTTTATGTAAACACTTGCTTTGATAAATGTGACTGACTTCATGGAAATGAGTAAAAATGGCGGGAAAACTTTGAATCTAACTTCACAGAAATGCCTACAGATGGCGCTGACGGCGCTGTATATAAAAAGGCAAGTAACGGACATGACAGTTAGTTCACTTGAGTCGGAGCAAGTGCACAGTACTTGATAACGGCTGCACAATAAGCAGTTGAAACGTTGTACAGTATTTATATATTTTTAATAAATATTTAATACAAAAATGTGGTCTATAATTAAAAATTCTCCTAATAATAGGCCTGTATTATTTTTTGATAAAATGTTCTATAAGAGCCCTTGATGAAGCGAGACTTATTATCACACACATAATTTATTTATATCGATCGTAAAATGGACTTTTTGGGCGAATAGCCCATATATATGGGTTTAAATGGTGGCGGGCTGTTGTAGAGAGAGAAGTATGTGGGAGAAGACCCATTTGAGACCGATGTTGAATTTCTTTTACTACCTCCTGATATGGACTTTGCGATTCTTGATAGAGTAGACTCACTCACCTTCACCCATATTCTAAATAAATCCGCCATTATTAACCCTGCACTATTTTTTTATTTCAGAAGAGTGTGTGTCAATAAAACCTCTTTTTTTTTCCCTTCAAAATCAAATGAAATATCTCAACTTTTTATTTTTTCCTTGGCGAGGTTAAAAGAATGAATTGAAGCTTTGAGACCCCCTGAAGGCACATCCCTTATTTCTTGAATGGAGGGTGAGATGGCGGAATCATCCGTCACATCCTTCGTTTCGCTTCTCCTCACGCACGCAGTATTGATGAGAGAGAAGGGAGTTGGAAAAACTAACGAAATACAAGAGCAAAAAAAGTGGCCAAAAAAAAAAATAAATAAATAAAAATAAAAATATTATTATAAAATAAAGATGTTAAGGAGTGTGAAATATTTCTCAAGTATTAAAAAAAAAAAAAAAAAAAAAAAAAAAAAAAAAAAAAAAAAAAAAAAAAATTGGCTCTTTTTATATGGAAATGAAGAAAAAGATTTTCTCAACTAGAAGAGCAAATGAATTTCGAAAAAAAGTAAATTCTACACACCAAGTTATTTACAAACGAGTAAATTACACGGTTATTTACGCGTACCTTGTAAATAACTAGGGCGTCGTAAATAACTGTAAAAAAACAGGTTAGCAACTTTTATTTCATATTTTTTGTGTTTTAGAGCATTGACGCTGTTGTCTTCTTTTTATTTAGTGAATAATATAATCAAAATATTAATAAAATAATTAAAAAATGAAATTCAAAAATTAAATATGGTAACCTAACCTACAACTGTCATTTCATTTGTGAGTATATTTATTAATTTCTTTAATTAATTAATATCAGATAATTAAATTCAGTTTGCTTTTATTTTATAAAGTTTTTGATAAGGAGCTAAACATATGGAAAATTAATTTTAGAATATATATGGCCCAAAAAAGTGGAATCTGGTCTGACAATCCTCCATTACTATATGAATCCTCAAGATTAAAAAAAAAAAAAAAAAAATTCAAAAGTAATATTTGTTTTGGTTTCTAAAATATAACAAGAAGAATAGAAAAAAGAAGGAAAAACTATACTATTTAATTTTATCTGAAATAGATCTTTTAAGAAGCATTTTATATGGCTAATAAAGAAAAAATCTGGTGTGACTGGCGCACAGCACACAACTTTCTCTTACCTTCGGTAATCGAAGTTGTGTACTGTGCTTGTCACACCAGATTTTTTGTGTCGACATGTATTAGGGAGTAGGGAATATTTGAATTCAGATGTAAAATTTATAAGTATGGGAAAATATTTATATTTTGTTACCATGGCAACCATTTCTCCTATCTTTCCTATGAAGCACAAGAGTAAAGTGTGCTTCAAACAATTTTGAGGGCAAAACGAGAATATACATTTGAAAGAGCATCTAAAAAAATAATTGATTTTTGAATTTTAATCAAAATCGTTAGAGCGAATTTTGAGAAAATCGAAAAAAAACTGAAAAAGTACATCAGTAAAGTACTAGTACTCTTTGGCCGATTTTGATTAAAAGCTTATTTTTCCGGTCCCGGGGGGTGTTTAACTTAAATATAAAATTTCATCCTCCTAGCTCAATTCCTTCATGCTTAAAATTGAACACACACACACCCCACCCCCACACACCACACACACACACACACACACACACACACACACACACACAGACAGACCATGTCGCGAAAACCACTTTTTTGGATTCAGAGGACCTCAAAACGTGAAGATCCATCAAAATCTCGACATCGAATTTTTGACATGAATCCAATACTTTCTCTCTATATATATATTACATATATACATAGGTAAGACAAAGTAAAAAACAAAATTTGGATTAAAACATTTTAAAAGCATCTCATCTTATTTTTAAATATAAATAAAATTATCTAAAAAAAAAAGAAATATAAAATGTCAAAATTGAATGTGCTCAATTTTGTTTTCGTTTGAATTTAATGAATTTTAACCTTCTCGAGAGGTTTGTATATCCTGCGCGGCCGCGTATTTACGGACACTAAAGTTATTTACGAGACTTTTGTAAATAACTGCAAAATTGTAAAATAACCCAACTCTGCTACACACGTAACTGCAAACTTGACAAGCATGCACGTCTTTATGTATAAGCAAACTGTAGCGTCTGCAGAAGAATTTTGCGCAAGCATTTTAATTGTGCAAGCAGCTTGATGCTCGATTGAATTTTAATCATGCACAAGCATATTTGCGCAAGCAAAAACTCGCAGCCATTAGAGACATTTGATATTTATTTAATATATATTAATTCATTTAAATATTAATATTTATTGTGTTTCTGTGAGTAATTCTTGTTATCTTTGAATAAATAACCTTCCGAGTTTGACATTTTTGGGTTAATTTTTGGCATAAGCTGTTTCTTGTATAAGCATGCTTGTGTCGAAGGGAATTTGTGCATGCTGGTACAAAAAGATTGCACATGCATGCTTGTCAACTGTGCAGTTATGTGTGCAGCCGTCTTAAGAACAGTATATAGTTAGATTAAAATTAAATATACAAATTAAACACTAGGTTATTTGTTTCAAAGGTTTTATTAATTAAAAATTAACACTTGATACGTATTTCGACAATTTCTTGTCATCAACAGAAGTGATTACATTCTAATACATGAAAGTAGATATAGCAGTTGGTACCACTGCTCTCTAGTGTATATATATATTATATGCTGTATCTACTTTCATGTATTAGAATGTAATCACTTCTGTTGATGACAAGGAATTGTTTAATTTACAAAATGTTTCAACGAGAGTCAATGGTCGAAAGTTTAAATCTTATGTATTATAGTTAGACCTTGGAAATTTGACCTGATGTCTTTTATGACAGGCTACTGTTTCTATGGGTTGAGTATTTGGGGCTTTCTATGAAACGACGAAGCTGAAACTGAAGCGAGAGAGCAAGAACAAAACGGGGAATGTTGTTGTGTACTAGGTGAGATAAGGCACTAGAGTGATTTATGGCTCTGGGAAGAAGAGGGGGAAGGGTGTGGTTTGATTTTTGCTTGGTATGATCCAATGAGTTGGTCCATTCTCTAACATGCCCTAACAATCAACCAAGTGTCGGGATATCCATTTAATTTGATCTCTATCCTCTCGGATAAAACAAAATTGTTATGCGTCTCCTGCTTAATTTTCAAGTATTTGAATAATATTGAGTTTGTAGGAGAAACAGAGAGGTGAGTGAGTGAGTAACTAAACCAAACCTCTCACAAGCAAAGGCCCAATAATACATAAATATCCCCTAGCCTTGAGTATTGGCAGCCAACCACCGTGAGAGAGAAGACTAATAAAGCGTTCCAAACTTATTGGCTTGTATTAATAGAGTAAACTATCTGCGCGGTCTGCCTTCGGCCTTTGTTTTGTCATAATAATGCGATTAGTTGAACATTTTTCGAGATCTATATATTTGAATAAGATAATAGTAATCAAAACACCTCGATTCGGACTTAAGGTGCGGTCTCGAAAAACCGATAGAAGACGATTCAGTACCGAGTTACTCTAGGCGGCAAGAGATGGCGTTAGTTTTTCCCATAGGGATACAAGGGATTTATTCCATTTCATTTGAAAGATTCCAGCTAATTAATTAAGTGTAAAAAATTAATTATTTTTTAACACAATGATTATTAATTTAATTATTTATAAGATATAGAGCGGATTTTTAAAAATATCTTTTATTTAATGCGATTAATCTAAAAAAAATTTTGACGTGACAACGTCTTACAAATCATGTGTCTATAGAGGCAGGTTAGAGGGGCATGCACGAAAAAGTTTATCGGCTTTAATAACTCTTCTATCTTAAGAGATATAATTATGGGAAATATACGGTTAGAAAGAATGAGTTTTCAGCTAAAGATTTCATCATTTATTTTTTCCTACCATTTTATTTTACCGTGCTGCGGTAAATTCTAATTTGAAAGTTTTTTTTTTTTTTTTCGAAAATTAAAAAAAGGGCTTTAGAAGTTTTAGATATTTTAAATATCTATAATTAAAAAAAATTTGAGGTCGATAGCTTCAATGTGGCCGCTGGAAACTTCCAAAATTAGCACCTTAAGGTGCTCGTCTCGGGGTGCTAATTTTGGGCGTTTCCAGCGGCCACAATTTTGAAGCTATCGACCTCAAATTTTTTTTTTTAATTATAGATATTTAAAATATCTAAAACTTCTAGAAGCCCCTTTTTTTGATTTTCGAAAAATAAATTTTTTTTTTAGATTAATCGCATTAAATAAAAGATATTTTTAAAAAATCCGCTCCATATCTTATAAATAATTAAATTAATAATCATTGTGTTAAAAAATAATTAATTTTTATCTTTCAAATCAAATGGAATAAATCCCATGTATCCCTATGGGAAAAACTAACGCCATCTCTTGCCGCATAGAGTAACTCGGTACTGAATCGTCTTCTAACGGTTTTTCGAGACGCGCGCCTTAAATGGTTTACCATTTTACAGAAGAGCTTTAAAAAATCTGGTGTGACTGGCGCACAGCACACAACTTTCTCTTACCTTCGGTAATCGAAAGTTGTGTTCTGTGCTTGTCACACCAGATTTTTGTGTCGACATATATTTAGTTCCCGACAGTACGGAACATATGAATTCAGATGTAAAATTTTTTTTTTTTTTTTAAACATTCACACTTTTTTTCTCATTCACACTCACACTCACACACACATTCACACAGTCTTTTCGGCAACTCAGGCCATTTAAGACTTTAGACGATAACCGTTATTATATAAATATACCTATAGGGGTCCAGGCATTCTTATTTAAGCCATTTGGTATCCAATTGGCTTAAATAAAATCATCGGACTGCCTGGGGTCCGAACTCCGCGACGTTTGGTATACGAGGTTAGCACGCTAACCTCTACGCCATGCCCCGAGGGCGATGTAAAATTTATAAGTATGGCGAAATATTTATATTTTGTTACCATGGCAACCATTTCTCCTATCTTCCCTATGAAATACAAGAGTAAAGTGGTCTTCAGAAGATTTCAATTGCAAAATAAGAATATACATTTTAAAGAGAATCTAAAAATTAATTGATTTTTGAATTTTAAAAAAAATCGTTGGAGCAAATTTTGAGAAAATCGAAAAAAACTGAAAAAGTACATCAGTAAAGTACTAGTACTCTTGGCCGATTTTGATTAAAAGCTTATTTTTCCGGTCCCGGGGGTGTTTAACTTAAATATAAAATTTCAACCTCGTAGCTCAATTCCTTCATGCTTAAAATTGAACACACACACACACCCACCCACACACAGACACACACACAGACACACAGACACACACACACCCACACACACACACAGACAGACCATGTCGCGAAAACCACTTTTTTGGATTCAGGGGATCTCAAAACGTGAAGATCCATCAAAATCTCGACATCGAATTTTTGACATGAATCCAATACTTTCTCTCTCTATATATATTAACATATATATAGAGGTAAGAGAAAGTAAAAAAGAGATGAAAGAGGTTTTCAATAAAAGAAAAATTTAAATCTCTCTTTTTTTTTTTGTTTTAATTCTTGAGAGTCATTTGGCTAATTTTATTCCCTACTGTATGCTGTCCGTCTGCTTTTATCTTGTTTTTTTTTTTTTTTCTCATTCTGTCAACATAGAGAAGTAGTAACTTATAAATAAAAAGCATCATCAATCATTGCCAGAAAAGAACTTTGCCATAAATCATCAAACATACATACATACATGTTAAATAGCAAAGAAGAGAAGAGAAAGTGGGGGGGACATGATCCATTTACTTACTTATAAAGAGCGAAATTGCACACACAAGAAATTGTGTGTTCAACGCCTACATAGGCCTAATTCGTAGCATAAATAAATAAATATTAAAACTAAAGCTTCAAAGGCGATAAAATAGGAGAAAAATCGCGTTTTTAACATCCCTGATTGCAAAAAACACAGTGTCTATTATTCTAGAGCTTTTACATTTCAACAAAATAAAATTTTTTAAGGGGGTTCAGGAGGTGTCTAACTTACTTTAAAAAAAACTAGACTATTATAAGGAATTTTTCAATGAGGTTTTTTTTTAAATGAATTAAATTCATAAGAGATTATTGGGACATCGAGCTATAATTTTTTTAATGACTTATTAAAAAATTATCGTAATTAATTTTTTTTGTTATCAAGCAAATACAAAAAAACAATCTGTCCCAATAATCTTTAATTTTTTTTTAAATTTAAAAATGAATTTATTGTTATTATTAATCACATATTAGTTAAGAAATTTTTAAAATAAGCTTAGATGATTTATTTAAAAAACAACTGTCAAATTAGTTCAGCATTCTTGCAATAGATGGCAGGCTAGTATAACATCTGATCCCATATAGCCTATATCTAACCTATATTTATATATTTTTATGCTTTTATAAAAGATACTGATAATATATAATAACATTTATAAAGTATTTATTGTTATAAGATCATTGAAAATCAACCAAATGCATTAAATATTATTAACTACCATTCTGACATCTCTTGGCAAATTTTTGAATTACTTGATTTTTGGGCATACCTTTTTTATGACACACTACGCCCTCTTATCGGGAAAAACATGCGTAACCGCTTCTCGCTCCTAAACCGCCTTACTGTCATCTCTTTGCAATAATAATCGCTCATAATTTTAAATTCAGTCATTAAAAAATTTTCATTTATAAAATTAAAGAACAAAAAAACATCACTAACTCAAATTTTGAGGTGAGGAGTCAATAAATTTAGAAGCAGTCTAATATTCCTGACTACTTGAAAATGAAAAGAGAAAAAAAAAATTATGAAATGTAATAGTAGAGAGACAAAAAAAAAAGATGATAAGACGCCCATTAATCAAATAAGAGAATCATCTCTTGAATTAAAATTAAAGAGAGAGAGCAGAGAAATTAAAAAAGAAATGGCCACATGGCGCCCTCATCGTCGTCGAGGCATTTGACAATCTTGCCTTTGCTCATATTAATTAAATCGAAAATATGTGCGACTATTAGACAAGTGGATATCAGATCTTAAAAAAATCTGGTGTGACTGGTCGCACAGCACCACAACTTTCTTTCCCGAAGGGAAGTACTGTGCTTGTCACACCAGATTTTCGTGTCGTGTTCCGCCAATATATTAGAATTCAAGAATTTTTTTTTTTTTTTTTTTTTTTTAAACATTCACACTTTTTTCTCATTCACACTCACACTCACACACACATTCACACTGTCTTTTCGGCAGCTCAGGCCATATAAGACATTTCTAGAATTCAAGATGTAAAATGGCAAGTATGGGAAAATATTTATATTTGGTTACCATGGTAACCATTTCTCCTATCTTTCCTATGAAGTATAAGAGTAAAGTGGTCTTCAGAAGATTTCAATGGCAAAATGAGAATATACATTTTAAAGAGTATCTTAAAAATAATTGATTTTTACTTTCTCTCTTACCTATGTATATATGTAATATATATATAGAGAGAAAGTATTGGATTCATGTCAAAAATTCGATGTCGAGATTTTGATGGATCTTCACGTTTTGAGGTCCCCTGAATCCAAAAAAGTGGTTTTCGCGACATGGTCTGTCTGTGGGGTGGGTGGGTGGGTGGGTGGGTGGGGGGGGTGTGGGTGGGGTGTGTGTTCAATTTTAAGCATGAAGGAATTGAGCTACGAGGTTGAAATTTTATATTTAAGTTAAACACCCCCGGGGACCGGAAAAATAAGCTTTTAATCAAAATCGACCAAAGAATACTAGTACTTTACTGATGTACTTTTTCAGTTTTTTTCGATTTTCTCAAAATTTGCTCCAACGATTTTTTTTTAAATTCAAAAATCAATTATTTTTTAGATGCTCTTTAAATTGTATATTCTCATTTCTGTGATTGAAATCTTCTGAAGACCACTTTACTCTTGTGCTTCATAGGAAAGGATAGGAGAAATGGTTGCCATGGTAACAACATATAAATATTTTGCCATACTTATAAATTTTACATCTTGAAAATCAAAATGTACCCTACTGTCGGAAACTAAATACATGTCGACACAAAAAATCTGGTGAGACAGCACAGTAAATAACTTTCGATTACCGAAGGTAAGAGAAAGTTGTGTGCTGTGCGCCAGTCACACCAGATTTTTAAATTTTAATCAAAATTCCTTGAATCAATTTTGAGAAAATCGAAAAAAAACTGAAAAAGTACATCAGTAAAGTACTAGTACTCTTTGGTCGATTTTGTTTAAAAGTTTATTTTCACGTTGTTCGGACATTTCAATCACTTTATTAGATTAAAATTTTTAAAATTTTATAATTTAAAAATTTTAATATATTATTAATCACTATCACATACGTATAAAATAAAATTTTGAAGCAGATCTGACGCAGGATTATCGTGTAATTAATTATTAAAAAAATGAAATTTAACATGTAGTCTATGTGGAAATATCGACGAAACGCACACATATCGAATTATATAGCCACCTCTGCAATAGATACAAAAACAAAAAACTTACATTTTATCAATTCACTTCCGAGGAATACGTTAAACATAAAATCAAAAGTTTCTGCCGAAGACATTTAAAGATATTTTAACAAGAAAGTCAAAAAATCCTGTCAGGGGACTCAGACAAGAGTGTGGCAACGTCGCATAAAATAATATTCATTTCTCGCTGTCACCTCCATTTT
>JAKCPI010025807.1:0-12175 GCA_023213315.1 Euborellia annulipes | reverse complement strand
TGATTAGATCTCGATATATTCTTTGATTAGATCTCGATATATTCTTTGATTAGATCTCGATATATTCTTTGATTAGATCTCGATATATTCTATTGATTAGATCTCGATATATTCTTTGGATTAGATCTCGATATATTCTTTGATTAGATCTCGATATATTCTTTGATTAGATCTCGATATATTCTTTGATTAGATCTTGATATATTCTTTGAAATAACGAAGTATGAAATCTTAAAACGCATTTATTTTTTTCACGAATAACTTCTGAACTACTGCCGGATTGTCATGAAATTTGCTCCAGATCTAGAGGCTATCGTCCTAAGCTGAGAAAAACGTAGTTCGCGATAATAAATTACTGAACATTTTTACCGCTCCCTGCGGTCTGATTCACTTCTAGTTTTGATACCTTCTTAGGACTACAAATTCGCCAAACCTGCAGAACTATAAGCAAAAAAGCACATCAAATATATACGAATTAAAGAAAAGACTAGGTGCAAGGTCTGCTTAAGACGGCCGCCGAATAATTGAATTGATTGATAATTAAACAA
Organism: Euborellia annulipes; assembly: GCA_023213315.1. Classification (NCBI taxonomy): domain Eukaryota; kingdom Metazoa; phylum Arthropoda; class Insecta; order Dermaptera; family Anisolabididae; genus Euborellia; species Euborellia annulipes. Next base: position 11,627 of record JAKCPI010025807.1, on the reverse strand, counting down.
ATTGGTGTTTCTTTTTTTTTCTTTATTAAAGTAGACAAAAAGATTATCTAAATGGAATATTTTTTTTTTCTTTTCTTTCTTCTCTCTTTTTTTTGGTAATTTTACGACCATTTTTCAACCACTATTGGGTTAGACAGAGCGCCGATGAAAAGAGAAGAGAGTTGAATTAATGAAAAAAAAAAAATCCAAGTGGGAATCCTTATTAGATTTCCGATTAGATTAGATCCGGTATTAGAAGTCATTCACTCACTCACTACTAAAATTTTATCGAATTAATTTAATTCCCTTTTTTTATTTTTTTTTATTTAAGTGCTCAATTGAATAATAATTAAAGCAAAAAGAATGGACGTTAAAAAAAAAGAGAGAAGACGCAAAATTTGTGTTGAGCTCCTAGACCCCCCTCTCCAGCTGGCTCGTGCCCGCCTACGGCAGACCCTCACCTTTTCTTAATCAAGCTCCGTAATAAAGTATATATTGGTGAAACAAGAAGAATGTCAGAACACGAGAGAGCCATCAGATTGAAACATCCAAATCTAGTCAGCAATTGCCGAACATGCCCTAACAACTGGCCATAAAATTAATTTAGATAATGTAAAAAACGCTTCACGTTGAAAATGAGTGGTGGAAAAGAAAAGTCAAAGAATCTATAGAAATTAATAAACATCCAAATAATATCAATAAGGAAGATGGATATAGGCTTAATAAATTGTGGAACATTGTGTTGAATGAAAAATGTTAAATTAGATGTCAGGGTTTGTGTATGAATATATATGTGTATATATGTATGTATGTGTGTATATGCATATGTGTAATTTTGGAATGATTTAATAATAATATTTTTTAACATCTATGTAAAAATCTGGTGTGGATTGGCGCACAGCACACAACCTTTCTCTTACCCTTCGGTAAGAGAAAGTTGCGCACTGTGCTGGTCACACCAGATTTTTTGTGTCGAGATATATTTAGTTTCCGATAGCACCTTAGTTTCAAACTTGGATTTTAAATGTTGACTGCTTCAAATAAACTATGGTTATTTTTCAAAATTTTAATCTCATATTTGGACATTTTATACACAATATAGAATCGTAAATAAATACAAAATTTCATAAGAATTGGAAAAAAAAATTTTAAATGCCTAAAAAGTTCTAAAGGGGACCCCCTTTTGAATCGAAATTAACATACAAATCCCTATAGGAAATTAACATTGTTCCTATGCGAAGATAAGGTGGAAAGGGAATTTAAAAAGAGTAGAGAGAGACGATAATGTTTGCAAGTGAGAGAGAGACATTTATGTTTTCTTTGAAACAATTAAAGACACAAATAAATTTAAAAAAAATGGGAATTTAAATAATAATTGATTTTTAATCTAATAAAAAGAAAAAGATTTAAATTCCGTTACCATGGCAACCATTTCTATCTTTCCTATGAAGAACAAGAGTAAAGTGGTCTTCAGAAGATTTCAACGGCAAAATGAGAATATACATTTTAAAGAGCATCTAAAAAATAATTGATTTTTGAATTTTAAAAAAAATCCTTGGAGGGAATTTTGAGAAAATCGAAAAAAACTGAAAAAGTACATCAGTAAAGTACTAGTACTTTTTGGCCGATTTTGTTCAAAAGCTTATTTTGAGCGTGTGGGAAGGTACCTAAGTTAAATATAAAATTTCAATCCGGTAGCTCAATTCCTTCATGCTAAAAATCTGTCCACACATACAGACACACACACACACACACACACACACACATACATACACACACACACACAGACCAATTTGCGGGACCCACTTTTTTTGGACTCAGGGGACCTCAAAACATGTATATCCATCAAAATCTCGACATCGAATTTTTGACATGATCGCAATACTTTCTCTCCTATATATTTCATATATAGGCTAAGAGAAAGTAAAAATCAAACTAAGAAAACTTATTGTAACATCATGATTTTTATGTAAACACTTGCTTTGATAAATGTGACTGACTTCATGGAAATGAGTAAAAATGGCGGGAAAACTTTGAATCTAACTTCACAGAAATGCCTACAGATGGCGCTGACGGCGCTGTATATAAAAAGGCAAGTAACGGAGATGACAGTTCACTTGAGTCGGAGCAAGTGCACAGTACTTGATAACGGCTGCACAATAAGCAGTTGAAACGTTGTACAGTATTTATGGGGCATTCCACGCCAACTCGACCACTTCTGAACCCCGACCATTTTGATTTGGCTGAAGCTCTTTGTACCCTTTGAACTACGCTATCGCTGAGAATTTTTCAGATTTTACGACCCAGCCAAAAAAAAGTTATAGCATTTTCAAAAAACATCGATTTTTTTTAAATAACCGTAAAACTGTCAAAAATTAACTTATCGGGACGATTTTTTTTTTGAAATTTTTGTCTTTAAATGTACTTTTCAGAAAAAAATATGACAAAATTTACATTCATCTTGAACGTTTTTTTTGACATTTTCGTAAAAAAACAAAATTTCGGGATGAATACACTTTTTTTTTTTAATTTTTTTTTTTTATAAAAAACTTTGATTTTTCTACAAATGCTCTGAAAATTTCAAGTGATATTTCGCGTTCTATTTTTTTTTATTTTTGAAAAAAAAATTTTTTTCTCCGCTTATTTATCATGATGGGCTTTTAAATTCTTCCAGGATTGACTGAGATTCTAGAAATTGAAGAAAAAATAATAAATAATAGGGATGATAAACGAGAAAATTCCATTTATCCTGAAAAAAAATTAGAAATTAGTTGTGTATTCAACTACTGAAGAATTTCGAAGCGCAAAGTATGAAACCGGGATGGGGGCCCGACCCCTCTAGAGAGCTCCTTGCCCCAAGAAAATTAAAGGGGGCCATGGGACCAGCCATCTTCCAGTGGGCCTGGAAAGCCCCATATTTTTTCAATTTTTCTTGGGGCAAGGAGCTTTCTGGGAGGGCCAGGCCCCCCGGCACCCCCTAGTTACGCCCAGGTTTCTAAGCTTTTGCTTGACGCTTCAAATTCTTCAGTAGTTGAATACACAAGTAATTTCTAATTTTTTCAGGATAAATGGAATTTTCTCGATTTTCATCACCCCTAACTATTATTATTATTATTTTTCTTCAATTTTCTAGAATCTCAGTCAATCCTGGAAGAATTTAAGAGCACCATCATGATAAATAAGCGGAGAAAAAAATTTTTTTTTTTCAAAAATAAAAAAAAAATAGAACGCGAAATAATCCCACTCTGAAATTTTCAGAGCATTTGTAGAAAAAATCAAAGTTTTTTATAAAAAAAAAAAAAAAATTAAAAAAAAAAGTGTCATTCATCCCGAAATTTTTGTTTTTTTACGAAAATGTCAAAAAAAACGTTCAAGATGAATCTGTAAAATTTTGTCATATTTTTTTTCTGAAAAGTACATTTAAAGACAAAAATTTCAAAAAAAATCGTCCCGATAAGTTAATTTTTGACAGTTTTACGGTTATTTAAAAAAAAAAATCGATGTTTTTTGAAAATGCTATAACTTTTTTTTGGCTGGGTCGTAAAATCTGAAAAAATTCTCAGACACGTTTTCAATAGGGTACAAAAAGATGACAAAGTTTCAGCCAAATCAAAAATGGTCGGGTTCAGAAGTGGTCGAGTTGGCGTGGAATGCCCCTTATATATTTTTAATAAATATTTAATACAAAAATGTGGTCTATAATTAAAAAGCCTCCTAATAAGTAGCCTGTATTATTTTTTGATAAAATGTTCTATAAGAACCCTTGATGAAGCGAGACTTATTATCACACACATAATTTATTTATATCGATGGTAAAATGGACTTTTTTGGGCGAATAGCCCATATATATGGGTTTAAATGGTGGCGGGCTGTTGTAGAGAGAGAAGTATGTGGGAGAAGACCTATTTGAGACCGATGTTGGATTTCTTTTACTACCTCCTGATATGGACTTTGCGATTCTTGATAGAGTAGACTCACTCACCTTCACCCATATTCTAAATAAATCCGCCATTATTAACCCTGCACTATTTTTTTATTTCAGAAGAGTGTATGTCAATAAAACCTCTTTTTTTTTTTCTTCAAAATCAAATGAAATATCTCAACTTTTTATTTTTCCTTGGCGAGGTTAAAAGAATGAATTGAAGCTTTGAGACCCCCCCCCCCCCCCGAAGGCACATCCCTTATTTCTTGAATGGAGGGTGAGATGGCGGAATCATCCGTCACATCCTTCGTTTTGCTTCTCCTCACGCACGCAGTATTGATGAGAGAGAAGGGAGTTGGAAAACTAACGAAATACAAGAGAAAAAAGTGGCCAAAAAAAAAAAAAATAAATAAATAAAAATAAAAATATTATTATAAAATAAAGATGTTAAGGAGTGTGAAATATTTCTCAAGTATTAAAAAAAAAAAAAAAAAAAATTGGCTCTTTTTATATGGAAATGAAGAAAAAGATTTTCTCAACTAGAAGCAATGAATTTCGAAAAAAAAGTCAATTTTACACACCAGAGTTGGCAAGTTAATTACAAACGAGTAAATTACACGGTTATTTACGCGTACCTTGTAAATAACTATGGCGTCGTAAATAACTGTAAAAAAACAGGTTAGCAACTTTTATTTCATATTTTTTGTGTTTTAGAGCATTGACGCTGTTGTCTTCTTTTTATTTATTGAATAATATAATCAAAATATTAATAAAATAATTAAAAAATGAAATTCAAAAATTAAATATGGTAACCTAACCTACAACTGTCATTTCATTTGTGAGTATATTTATTAATTTCTTTAATTAATTAATATCAGATAATTAAATTTAGTTTGCTTTTATTTTATAAAGTTTGATAAGGAGCTAAACATATGGAAAATTAATTTAAGAATATATAGACCCGAAAAGTGGAATCTGGTCTGACAATCTTCCATTACTATATGAATCCTCAAGATTAAAAAAAAATTCAAAAGTAATATTTGTTTTGGTTTCTAAAATATAACAAGAAGAATAGAAAAAGAAGGAAAAACTATACTATTTAATTTTATCTGAAATAGATCTTTAGAGTAGCATTTTATATGGCTAATAAAGAAAAAAACAAAATTTGAATTAAAACATTTTAAAAGCATCTCATCTTATTTTTAAATATAAATAAAATTATCTAAAAAAAAAAGAAATATAAAATGTCAAAATGAAATGTGCTCAATTTTGTTTTCTTTGAATTTAATGAATTTTATTTGAGTTTTCTTTCCTGAGGGGTTCGCGCATTCGCACCCTAGTTATTTACGAGACTTTTTGTAAATAACTGCAAAATTGTGAAAATAACCCAACTCTGCTACACACGTAACTGCAAACTTGACAAGCATGCACGTCTTTATGTATAAGCAAACTGTAGCGTCTGCAGAAGAATTTTGCGCAAGCATTTTAATTGTGCAAGCAGCTTGATGCTCGATTGAATTTTAATCATGCACAAGCATATTTGCGCAAGCAAAACTCTCAGCCATTAGAGACATTTGATATTTATTTAATATATATTAATTCATTTAAATATTAATATTTATTGTGTCTCTGTGAGTATTTCTTGTTATCTTCGAATAAATAACCTTCCGAGTTTGACAGTTTTAGATTAATTTTTGGCATAAGCTGTTTCTTGTACAAGCATGCTTGTGTCGAAGGGAATTTGTGCATGCTGGTACAAAAAGATTGCACATGCATGCTTGTCAACTGTGCAGTTATGTGTGAGCCGTCTTAAGAACAGTATATAGTTAGATTAAAATTAAATATACAAATTAAACACTAGGTTATTTGTTTCAAAGGTTTTATTAATTAAAAATTAACACTTGATACGTATTTCGACAATTTCTTGTCATCAACAGAAGTGATTACATTCTAATACATGAAAGTAGATACAGCATATAATATATATACACTAGAGGCAGTGGTACCAACTGCTGTATCTACTTTCATGTTGGCACCACTGCCTCTAGTGCATATATATTATATGTTGTATCTACTTTCATGTATTAGAATGTAATCACCAACTGCTGTATCTACTTTCATGTTGGTACCACTGTCTCTGGTGTATATATATTATATGCTGTATCTACTTTCATGTATTAGAATGTAATCACTTCTGTTGATGACAAGGAATTGTCTAAATACGTATCAAGTGTTAATTTTTAATCAATAAAACCTTTGAAATAAATAACCTAATGTTTAATTTGTATATTTAATTTTAATTTACAAAATGTTTCAACGAGAGTCAATGGTCGAAAGTTTAAATCTTATGTATTATAGTTAGATCTTGGAAATTTGACCTGATGTCTTTTATGACAGGCTACTGTTTCTATGGGCTTTCTATGAAACGACGAAGCTGAAACTGAAGCGAGAGAGCAAGAACAAAACGGGGAATGTTGTTGTGTACTAGGTGAGATAAGGCACTAAAGTGATTTATGGCTCTGGGAAGAAGAGGGGGGAAGGGTGTGGTATGATTTTTGCTTGGTATGATCCAATGAGTTGGTCCATTCTCTAACATGCCCTAACAATCAACCAAGTGTCGGGATATCCATTTAATTTGATCTCTATCCTCACAAAATTGTTATGCATCTCCTGCTTAATTTTCAAGTATTTGAATAATATTGAGTTTGTAGAAGAAACAGAGAGGTGAGTGAGTGAGTAACTAAGCCAAACCTCTCACAAGCAAAAGGCCCAATAATACATAAATATCCCCTAGCCTTGAGTATTGGCAGCCAACCATCGTGAGAGAGAAGACTAATAAACGTTCTAAACTTATTGGCTTGTATTAAAAGGGTAAACTAGCCGCGCAGTCTGCCTTCGGTCTTTGTTTTGTCATAATAATGCGATTAGTTGAACATTTTTCGAGATCTATATATTTGAATAAGATAATAGTAATCAAAACACCTCGATTCGGACTTAAGGTGTGCGTCTCGAAAAACCGATAGAAGACGATTCAGTACCGAGTTACTCTAGGCGGCAAGAGATGGCGTTAGTTTTTCCCATAGGGATACAAGGGATTTATTCCATTTCATTTGAAAGATTCCAGCTAATTAATTAAGTGTAAAAAATTAATTATTTTTTAACACAATGATTATTAATTTAATTATTTATAAGATATAGAGCGGATTTTTTAAAAATATCTTTTATTTAATGCGATTAATCTAAAAAAAAATTTTTTTTTTTTTTCGAAAATTAAAAAGGGCTTCTAGAAGTTTTACATATTTTAAATATCTATAATTAAAAAAAAATTTGAGGCCGATAGCTTCAAAATTGTGGCCGCTGGAAACTTCCAAAATTAGCACCTTAAGGTGCTCGTCTCGGGGTGCTAATTTTGGGCGTTTCCAGCGGCCACAATTTTGAAGCTATCGACCTCAAATTTTTTTTTAAATAAAGCATATTTAAAATATCTAAAACTTCTAGAAGCCATTTTTTTGATTTTCGAAAAAATAAATTTTTTTTTAGATTAATCGCATTAAATAAAAGATATTTTTAAAAAATCCGCTCCATATCTTATAAATAATTAAATTAATAATCATTGTGTTAAAAAATAATTAATTTTTATCTTTCAAATCAAATGGAATAAATCCCATGTATCCCTATGGGAAAAACTAACGCCATCTCTTGCCGCCTAGAGTAACTCGGTACTGAATCGTCTTCAACGGTTTTTCGAGACGCGCGCCTTAAATGGTTTACCATTTTACAGAAGAGCTTTTAAAAAAAATCTGGTGTGACTGGCGCACAGCACACAACTTTCTCTTACCTTCGGTAATCGAAAGTTGTGTTCTGTGCTTGTCACACCAGATTTTTGTGTCGACATATATTTAGTTCCCGACAGTACGGAACATATGAATTCAGATGTAAAATTTATAAGTATGGGAAAATATTTATATTTTGTTACCATGGCAACCATTTCTCCTATCTTCCCTATGAAATACAAGAGTAAAGTGGTCTTCAGAAGATTTCAATTGCAAAATAAGAATATACATTTTAAAGAGAATCTAAAAATTAATTGATTTTTGAATTTTAAAAAAAATCGTTGGAGCAAATTTTGAGAAAATCGAAAAAAACTGAAAAAGTACATCAGTAAAGTACTAGTACTCTTTGGCCGATTTTGATTAAAAGCTTATTTTTACGGTCCCGGGGGTGTTTAACTTAAATATAAAATTTCAACCTCGTAGCTCAATTCCTTCATGCTTAAAATTGAACACAAACACATCCACACACAGACACACAGACAGACACACACACACACACACACACACACACACACACACACACACACACACACACACACACAGACAGACCATGTCGCGAAAACCACTTTTTTGGATTCAGGGGATCTCAAAACGTGAAGATCCATCAAAATCTCGACATCGAATTTTTGACATGAATCCAATACTTTCTCTCTCTATATATATTAACATATATATAGAGGTAAGAGAAAGTAAAAAAGAGATGAAAGAGGTTTTCAATAAAAGAAAAATTTAAATCTCTTTTTTTTTTTGTTTTAATTCTTGAGAGTCATTTGGCTAATTTTATTTCCTACTGTATGCTGTCCGTCTGCTTTTATCTTGTTTTTTTTTTTTTTTTTTTCTCATTCTGTCAACATAGAGAAGTAGTAACTTATAAATAAAAAGCATCATCAATCATTGCCAGAAAAGAACTTTGCCATAAATCATCAAACATACATACATACATGTTAAATAGCAAAGAAGAGAAGAGAAAGTGGGGGGGGGGGGGGGGACATGATCCATTTACTTACTTATAAAGAGCGAAATTGCACACACAAGAAATTGTGTGTTCAACGCCTACATAGGCCTAATTCATAGCATAAATAAATAAATATTAAAACTAATGCTTCAAAGGCGATAAAATAAGAGAAAAATCGCGTTTCCCTGATTGCAAAAAACACATGTGTCTATTATTCTAGAGCTCTTTACATTTCAACAAAATAGAAATTTTTTTAAGGGGGTTCAGGAGCGTCGTCTAAACTTACTTTAAAAAAAACTAGACTATTATGAGGAATTTTTCAATGCGGTTTTTTTTTAAATGAATTAAATTCATAAGAGATTATGAGCTATAATTTTTTTAATGACTTATTAAAAAATTATCGTAATTATTTGTTTTGTTATCAAGCAAATACAAAAAAACAATCTGTCCCAATAATCTTTAATTTTTTTTTAATTTAAAAATGAATTTATTGTTATTATTAATCACATATTAATTAAGAAATTTTTAAAATAAGCTTAGATGATTTATTTAAAAAACAACTGTCAAATTAGTTCAGCATTCTTGCAATAGATGGCAGGCTAGTCTATCATCTGATCCCCTTTTGGCCTATATCTGGCCTAAATTTATATATTTTTATGCTTTTATAAAAGATACATAATATATAATAACATTTATAAAGTATTTATTGTTAAAAGATCAATGAAAATCAACCAAATGCATTAAATATTATTAGCTACCATTCTGACATCTCTTGGCAAATTTTTGAATTACTTGATTTTTTGGGCATACTTTTTATGACACACTACGCCCTCTTATCGGGAAAAACATGCGTAACCGCTTCGCTCCTATTCCGCCTTACTGTCATCTCTTTGCAATAATAATCGCTCATAATTTTAAATTCAATATTAAAAAATTTTCATTTATAAAATTAAAGAACAAAAAAAAAAAAACATCACTAACTCAAATTTTTGAGTGGGAGGGAGTCAATAAATTTAGAAGCAGTCTAATATTCCTGACTACTTGAAAATGAAAAGAGAGAAAAAAAAATTATGAAATGTAATAGTAGAGAGGCAAAAAAAAAAAAGATGATAAGACGTCCATTAATCAAATAAGAGAATCATCTCTTGAATTAAAATTAAAGAGAGAGAGCAGAGAAATTAAAAAAAAGAAATGGCCACATGGCGCCCTCATCGTCGTCGAGGCATTTGACAATCTTGCCTTGCTCATATTAATTAAATCGAAAATATGTGCGACTATTAGACAAGTGGATATCAGATCTTAAAAAAATCTGGTGTGACTGGTCGCACAGCACACAACTTTCTCTTCCCGAAGGGAAGTACTGTGCTTGTCACACCAGATTTTTCGTGTCGTGTTCCGCCAATATATTAGAATTCAAGAATTTTTTTTTTTTTTTTTTTTTTTTTAAACATTCACACTTTTTTCTCATTCACACTCACACTCACACACACATTCACACTGTCTTTTCGGCAGCTCAGGCCATATAAGACATTTCTAGAATTCAAGATGTAAAATTTATAAGTATGGGAAAATATTTATATTTTGTTACCATGGTAACCATTTCTCCTATCTTTCCTATGAAGTATAAGAGTAAAGTGGTCTTCAGAAGATTTCAATGGCAAAATGAGAATATACATTTTAAAGAGTATCTTAAAAATAATTGATTTTTACTTTCTCTTACCTATGTATATATGTAATATATATATAGAGAGAAAGTATTGGATTCATGTCAAAAATTCGATGTCGAGATTTTGATGGATCTTCACGTTTTGAGGTCCCCTGAATCCAAAAAAGTGGTTTTCGCGACATGGTCTGTCTGTGGGTGGGTGGGTGGGTGGGTGGGGTGTGGGTGGGGTGTGTGTTCAATTTTAAGCATGAAGGAATTGAGCTACGAGGTTGAAATTTTATATTTAAGTTAAACACCCCCGGGACCGGAAAAATAAGCTTTTAATCAAAATCGACCAAAGAATACTAGTACTTTATTGATGTACTTTTTCAGTTTTTTTCGATTTTCTCAAAATTTGCTCCAACGATTTTTTTTTAAATTCAAAAATCAATTATTTTTTAGATGCTCTTTAAATTGTATATTCTCATTTTGTGATTGAAATCTTCTGAAGACCACTTTACTCTTGTGCTTCATAGGAAAGATAGGAGAAATGGTTGCCATGGTAACAACATATAAATATTTTGCCATACTTATAAATTTTACATCTTGAAAATCAAATGTACCCTACTGTCGGAAACTAAATACATGCCGACACAAAAATCTAGGAGACAGCACAGTACACAACTTTCGATTACCGAAGGTAAGAGAAAGTTGTGTGCTGTGCGCCAGTCACACCAGATTTTTGAATTTTAATCAAAATCTTTTGAATCAATTTTGAGAAAATCGAAAAAAAAACTGAAAAAGTACATCAGTAAAGTACTAGTACTTTTTGGTCGATTTTGTTTAAAAGTTTATTTTCACGTTGTTCGGACATTGAATCACTTTATTAGATTAAAATTTTTAAAATTTTATAATTTAAAAATTTTAATATATTATTAATCACTATCACATACGTATAAAATAAAATTTTGAAGCAGATCTGACGCAGGATTATCGTGTAATTAATTATTAAAAAAATGAAATTTAACATGTAGTCTATGGGAAATATCGACGAAACGCACACATATCGAATTATATAGCCACCTCTGCAATAGATACAAAAACAAAAAACTTACATTTTATCAATTCACTTCCGAGGAATACGTTAAACATAAAATCAAAAGTTTCTGCCGAAGACATTTAAAGATATTTTAACAAGAAAAAGTCAAAAAATCCTGTCAGGGGACTCAGACAAGTGTGGCAACGTCGCATAAAATAATATTCATTTCTCGCTGTCACCTCCATTTTACGATA